>JAJJWW010005356.1:0-31493 GCA_023531295.1 Papaver armeniacum | reverse complement strand
TTCTCCTAATGTTGATGATACAAAGATAACTTCTTTAAAGTAATACTCGATAATATAATATTCTCTTTTAAATAATAATAAATTTTCCACCTACTTTCTGCCCCTAGTGCTAAAATAATAAATTCGATAAAATCATAAATAATACATTTCATAAGTTTCCTTTAAGCATTAATAGGTCCCAAGTAATATATAAAATAATAATGCTACTTTAAAAATAAAAATAAATTTCATACATGTAAAATTTTCTCCAAATATGATTCAATATTGGTTTGATTTCTAAAAATTCAAATCCATGTATTTCATCCCTAATAGTTAGTGGTGCACTCACAAGATCCCGGAGCCCACGTTGTTGTGTTACAAGAAGAAGTGTTGAAGCTAGTGTGATTGTTACTTGGAGTAGTTGTATTCTTATTGCAATTAGTCAAGAATATAATATCTCTAAGAAATTAGTCCATATTATATTTACAAACTACAATTATTATTTAACCTCCAAGCTAGTAATTATCCTATATAATAATAATATATTATTTAATTATAAAATAATAATTTATTATATTATCGATAATATAATATCTCTTTAAAATAATAAATTTTCTTGGTCCCCAAGCCTATTATTTTATGTGGTTATAATCGTAATTTCAATTGTACGTATAAAACTATTGTGCTTAAGATTCATAGGTCATAATTCTTTAGTTATCACCACAGTGAAACTAGAGTGTTTTATCTTAGCAATAATAATAATTTTATTGTATAACTGAATCACGCCAAGTCAGAAGGAAAGGTTTAGTAGTTATTATGCCATTATTTGAGTTGTTTTGGCTATCACCACGGTGATGTCAAATAATTTTTCCAATCATAATCGTTATCATGTCAAGTGCTTATAATATTGTTTTTTAAATGTATTAGAACAACAATTACCCACGAGTAATTTGAGTTCACATGTTTAAGATAACATTGAAGTGTACAATATCTGATCATACATTATGGTAATTAAATAATTGGCACATGATTTTACGTTATTTCTTAAAAGTGCTTAAAAGAAAATTTACATAAATTAACTCATTATCGATTTGAGTAACCTATTACTTAATTTTTCATATTTTCATGAATATTTTTTATTATGTTGTCCAAAACTTATTGCATCCTCTATGAAATTGAGGTTTTATTTTTTGATAAATTTCTCCATATTTCTGAAAATGATATTCATTGACTATTTAACACCTTTCATATTAATTCATCATATATCTGTTATTTAAATGAGCGATGCATCAAAGAATTTTTCTTCAATGAGATTTCATTATTGAATTATATTTATAGACTTGCTTCATGCTCGATTTTGGTTTAAGAAAAGTTCATTATGTTTGGATATTTTTCGATTATAGGGTGTTGATATTTTTCACAATTTATGTATGGCATGCTTTTGAATAAATGTTCGTGATTGATGTTTTAGGGTTACTCATTATTGTTTATAAGCGACTAAATTTATGATCAGATCAAGTATGTCCATATCATTGAGTGGGACTAGTGCAATATCACAAGAGAAGTTAGTGTGATATTTTCAATTGTACATGTTTGTTGGATAGTTTAATTTATCACCACGGTGATGCTATGCTTCTTATCCGTAAGTGTTGTATATTTTGAGTCCTTTCAGTTTGATTTAACGATTAGAACAATGCTGCTCACAAGTAGTTTTGGTTCACAGATTTAAACAAGCATTAAGGTTATCTAAATGTTTCATATACATTTGAAATAATATCCACCCACAGGTGACTACAACTCACATTATATTAGGTTGGAAATATTTAGAATTATTGGAGTTTGTTAATACATTTTAGGACGTGAGTTGCCCACAGGTGATTCTAGTTGTGGTATTGAACAAACATAATGTTGTGTTTATGAGAAGGTAAAATATGTACTAATGTTTTTCATTTCTCACATTGTTCCTTGATAAGGTTTTACCCACAGGAGAATCTTATTGAAGGTATGAAACTATTGTAAGCTTAATTGTCATTTATCTCTAATATAAATTTCAGATTTTGTTCTTATTAATTGTTGATTATGATTATTTTGTAGACTTTTAATGGTCCATTTTTGGAAGATAAAATTGTTTATCACTCAGTGATTTTTCGCTAAGTATTCTTTGTACATCTATCAATTGCATTACGAATCTCAATCCGTGGATATTTTTTTGAACATTCATTATTGAAATTGAGAGGCAATTATGAGAGCGCGAAATCATAAAGTCTCGATAAAGGTGGTGAATATTGTGAAAGGTATGACAAAACAGATAATATCCTAAAGCTTTTACGTAGTATCTCCAAAATTTTGATTTGTTGCTCAATACACAAGGCCAACTTATCCTTGGCATAATGGTGTATAACAAAAGGCAAAATCATACTTTAAGAAAATGGTTCAAGCGTCTTTGAATTATGCATAATGACCGCATATCGGTGAATGTATGTTCTTTCAACAACCGTGTAATTTAAATGGATTTTAGTGTGATTTCAAAGACACACTTTGGACTAGAATGGTTGGAAACCTAGTTTAAATCACCTTTAAGTTATGGTTATTCAGTTGGAGTGAGGGCTTATATTCCAAAGAATGAAAATTGGATTTGGAAACTATTATTGGTTCATTAATTTTCCTAAATGATCCAAATGGTATTCTTTAACGTTCCAACCGTAGTATGAGACTTATTGAAACCGAAAATATAAATTCGTTAATGATGGCATAATCACTGGGAGTACGTGGATATATTTGTTCAAGAAATCATGATAATGATCCCTTTATTTAAGATTTCTAAAGATATTGTGAATCTTCTCATTATCAAAGATGTTAGATAATGAAAGACCACAAATTATCTTTTGAACACTCCATAATATAACTACAGCAATAAAGAAATTTTTGATAACAACATGAACCAGATTAAGTAGGTCTCGGATTGTAATAAAGTTATTCATGTTGTTTCAGTGATATTACAAGAATTTATTACATTTTGATATGGAATGGCAAAGACTCGGTTTTAGGTTCACAAATATTATGTGTAATAATTTTGATTAATGGATTGATACTATGTGAGCAAAAATCATTGGTTTAAAGTCAAGTCTCGGATATTGTTTAATTGCTCAAAAGACAAAATTAGTTGTGTATGAAAGTGGGTCTTTACCTAACCTACTTTGTTGTAATAGCAATTTTAAACGGTATAAAAAGCAAGACGTATTTCCAAAGATTTTACTCTGAAATGACGCATTGATTATAAATAAGTTTTTCTCTCATGTCAAATAAAGACTTATTCAGAATTATCATAGTATTATTAGTAGCTCCGTATGACCTAAGAGTTGCATTAATTAAATGTAAAAATAGCCTTTATTAATGATAAATTTTAGTCTACGAATTTTAAAAATCAAAGTATGAACTTTAAACGCCACCTCCCATAATGGTATATGAAATTCAACAAAACTATAAATGTTTAAAGTTTTGGATGAAATTATTACAGGAGTTTATGCATATACCTCAAGATCCCGATGGAGAAATTCATACTCTTGGTCTTGTTTGTTAAGACATACTACCTACGAGTAGTGATCTTGACTTTATGCATATCTCTATATTTTTTTAAATAAAGGATATCAATGAAGCTTACTATGTGATAGTAATATCATATGGATTACTAAAGCTCTCATATAAGGCATATATCGGTATTCAAGGAATTTTGAGGTAATAACATATTTAACAGATTTTATTTCATGATGGATAGAAGATATAAATTTAATCTTCATTACGTCTTAATTGATATGAAACTTATAACAAGTTGTTAATATGTTAACTAATTGCCTAAAGAATCGAAGAACAAATTACAGAAAGCTATCAAGAATTTTGAGATACTATTTTAACTTATGTCTTATAATTAGTTAGCAAACCCAACAAGAGTTGATTGGGTTTTCACTTCAATTTTTAGGATGTATGGATTCTATAAAGGAAGAATCCATTAATACTAGTGTTGATGGTGGTTTTTAGCTTAGGGTTAAAATCGTAAAACAATAAACCTTAGCAGACAGTGATGTCACAACATTTAAAGTAACAAGCATTTACTAGGCACATTTACCTAAACCTTTAATGTGTCCCTAAATAATTACCGAGGTATCTTTTTCAAATTAGGGTTACGAAAAGCCAAACCATAATTCCCACATGTGCCAATGGGAAATCATGCCAGCCCACACCGACCGTGCCCCCAAAGCATGCCAACCATGCTAAGCGCACCTCTGTGCCAATGGCAAATCATGCCAGCCACACCGACCGCGCCAAAGCATGCCAACCATGCTAGCCGCACCCTGTGCCAATGGCAAATCATGCCCACCATCAATCAACGCCAAAGCATGCCGGGCCATGCTAGCCGCACCTCCGTGCCAATGGCAAATCATGCCGGCCACACCTCTGCATGCCATGCCAAACGCACCTCACCATGGCCCCATGCCGCGCCACCATACCGGCCTTCACTACGCGGATATCAAAACGAAGGTGTGCAAAAATCAACGGTGCCCTTCAATCCCGGGGAAAATCCTGGCCGTCTAAGGTTACCAAACGACCTTTGCCCCAAAACCCTAGCTTGGTCATGCACCAAGCCCAAGCTAGTCACGCCATGCGTCTATGGCAAACCCTTGGCCCCACATGCCAATCCAAAACCGCACCTAGCCCAAGCTAGTCACGCCATGCGCCTATGGCAAACCCTTGGCCCATGCCAAGCCAAAACTGTACCTAGCCCAAGCTAACCATGCCATGCGCCTATGGAAAACCCTTGGCCCCACATGCCAAGACGAATCAAACCTAGCCAAGCTAGCCGCGCCATGCCAAACGCAATTTGCCTTGGCCCTAGCCATGCTAGTCACATCATGCCAAAACCAAACGCCCTTGCCTTAGCCCTAGCCACGCCATGCGCCTATGGAAAACCCTTGGCCCCACATGCCAAGCCAAACCAAACCTAGCCAAGCTATAGCCGCACCATGCCAAACGCACTTTGCCTTAGCCCTAGCCATGCTAGTCACATCATGCCAAGCCAAACACCCTTCCTTGGCCCTAGACAAGCCAAAATTGCACCTAGCCAAAGCTAGCCACGCCCAAGGCGAACCCTTGGCCCCACATGCCAAGCGTAACCACACCCTAGCCCACTACGGGAAAAACAGTTATCTACAACTGTAACTTTACAACTCATATTTTTAAAGTTGTGAAAGGTGGCATGTTTTACTACCTTTACCAAATAATAGTTGTCAAAGTTAAAAACGTCCAACTCTTAGGACAAACAGGACCAAAGAGTAGTGACGAGAATCAAAACCACAACATTTGTGTGCAAAGAGAGTAGTGACCACCTTTAGACTTTAACAACTCATAACATAAAGATAGTGAATTACTATATAACAACATTCATAAGAGTTGTTGAAGATAAAAAAAAAATATTGGTTCGACAAAAGCTGTTGGAGAGATTCGAACACAAGCCTACTACTACGTTAGTACAAGTCATCAACCATCCTTTCGGATTCACAATGTTGGTAGTTTTGTGTTTTTTTGTCATTTATAATCACAACCTCTATAAGAGTTGTAAAATAAAAATTTATTTGAAAAAAATAATGAGGCTAAGGTGAGTCGAACTCCGAGACTCTTCCTTCCAAGTCCGTATTCCAACCATCCTTCCACATTTACATGTTTGATTATATTTTACATCTACTTTTATAAAAAAAGTGATAAGAAAAAAAATGTTAAGGAACAAAAAATAAATGGACGGTTATGATGTAAATGGATGGTAATGATGGAATAGTGAAAAGATAAGAAGAAAAAATATAAATAAACCTTCTACAACCCCCTTAAGAGTCGTCGTAGAGGTATAAACACTCCTGCTAAATTTTTCTCACTTCTGCCAAATTTTATTCACTTCTGCAAAAAAAATTCTCACTTCTGCTAAATTATTCTCACTTCTGTTAAAAATTATTTTGATCTCCTGGTTCCGTTAAATTTTTCTCACTTAGATAAATAAACCTTTACAACCCCTTTAAGAGTCGTCGTAGGGGTTAAACACTCTGCTAAATTTTTCTCACTTTTGCTAGATTTTATCCACTTTTGCCAAAAAATCTCACTTCCTTTAATTTTTTTCACTTCTGTAAAAACTATTTTCTCTAACACCCCTCACTAAATTCTAAAAATTTAGGCATTTTGAGATTGGGTAAAAATATCTAAAGAGGGTTTTTTAAGGTTTCAGAGAATATTCCGATGGAATCTTACCTTAAATGGTTTGTTTAAGGTTTCGGGGAATATTCCAAAGGAATCTTACCCAAATGGATGGATTCATCTTTCTTACCAAGTTTCCGACTTATAGTAGTCCACTCCCGAATGAGGTTTCGATCTCGGAGCGTGTATGCATACAATATGCCGAATAGGGTTTGTTTAAGGTTTGGGGAATATTCCAAAGGAATCTTACACGTAAATGGTTGGATTCATCATTCTTACCAAGTTTCCGACTTATAGTAGTCCACTCCCATCGAGGTTTCGATCTCGGAGCCGATATATGCATGCAATATGCCGAATAGGGTTTGTTTAAGGTTTCTGGGAATATTCCAAAGGAATCTTACCTCAGAAATGGTTGGATTCATCATTCTTACCAAGTTTCCGACTTATAGTAGTCCACTCCCGGCCAGTGTTTCGATCTCGGATCCAGTGTATGCATACAATATGCCGAGAATAGGGTTTGTTTAAGGTTTAGGAATATTCCAAAGGAATCTTACCCGTAAATGGATGGATTCATCATTCTTACCAAGTTTTCGACTTATAGTAGTCCACTCCCGCCGGAGTTTCGATCTCGAAGCCGGTGTATACATACAATATGCCATAATAGGGTTTGTTTAAGGTTTCTGGAATATTCCAAAGGAATCTTACCTGTAAATGGATGGATTCATCATTCTTACCAAGTTTCCGACTTATAGAGTCCACTCCCAATGTAGGTTTCGATTTCTTAGCTAATGTATGCATACAATATGCCGAATATGGTTTGTTTAAGGTTTCTGGAATATTCCAAAGGAATCTTACCTGTAAATGGATGGATTCATCATTCTTACCAAGTTTCCGACTTATAGTAGTCCACTCCCAAAATGAGGTTTCGATTTCGGAGCCGGTGTATGCATACAATATGCCGAGAATAGGGTTTGTTTAAGGTTTTGGGAATATTCCAAAGGAATCTTACCCGTAAATGGATGGATTCATCATTCTTACCAAGTTTCCGACTTATAGTAGTCCACTCCCGGTGAGGTTTCGATTTCTGAGCTAATGTATGCATACAATATGCCGAATATGGTTTGTTTAAGGTTTAGGAATATTCCAAAGGAATCTTACCTGTAAATGGATGGATTCATCATTCTTACCAAGTTTCCGACTTATAGTAGTCCACTCCCAGCCGGTTTCGATCTCTATAGCAATGTATGCATACAATATGCCGGGATAGGGTTTGTTTAAGGTTTCAGGAATATTCCAAAGGAATCTTCCCCAGTAAATGGATGGATTCATCATTCTTACCAAGTTTCCGACTTATAGTAGTCCACTCCCAGGCAGGTTTCGATCTCGGAGCCAGTGTATGCATACAATATGCCGAATAGGGTTTGTTTAAGGTTTGGGAATATTCCAAAGGAATCTTACTCAGTAAATGGATGGATTCATCATTCTTACCAAGTTTTCGACTTATAGTAGTCCACTCCCGGCCCGAGTTTCGATCTCGAGCCAATGTATGCATACAATATGCCACAAATAGGGTTTGTTTAAGGTTTCTGGAATATTCCAAAGGAATCTTACCCGTAAATGGATGGATTCATCATTCTTACCAAGTTTCCGACTTATAGTAGTCCACTCCCAGTGAGTTTCGATTTGAGAGTGTATGCATACAATATGCCGAATAGGGTTTGTTTAAGGTTTCTGTGGGAATATTCCAAAGGAATCTTACTGTAAATGGATGGATTCATCATTCTTACCAAGTTTCCGACTTATAGTAGTCCACTCCCGACCGGGTTTCGATCTCGGAGCCGGTGTATGCATAAAATATGCCGAATAGGGCTTGTTTAAGGTTTTAGGAATATTCCAAAGGAATCTTACACTGTAAATGGATGGATTCATCATTCTTACCAAGTTTCCGAGCTTATAGTAGTCCACTCCCCCAAAGTTTCGATCTCGGAGCCATTGTATGCATACAATATGCCGGAATATGGTTTGTTTAAGATTTGGGAATATTCCAAAGGAATCTTACACAGAAATGGATGGATTCATCATTCTTACCAAGTTTCCGACTTATAGTAGTCCACTCCCGCCCGGGTTTCAATCTCGGAGCCAATATGCCGAGAATAGGGTTTGTTTAAGGTTTAGGGGAATATTCCAAAGGAATCTTACCTGTAAATGGATGGATTCATCATTCTTACCAAGTTTCAGACTTATAGTAGTCCACTCCCGGCCAGTTTTGATCTCGGAGCCGGTGTATGCATACAATATGCCGAATAGGGTTTGTTTAAGGTTTCGGGAATATTCCAAAGGAATCTTACCCAAATGGATGAATTCATCATTCTTACCAAGTTTCCGACTTATTGTAGTCCACTCCCATCCAGGTTTCGATCTCGGAGCCAATGTATGCATACAATATGCCGTAATAGGGTTTGTTTAAGGTTTTAGGGAAAGAGAAATTCAGTGATGTTCAATTGTTATATACCTCATTTGAATTTCGAATCAATAATGAACTTCATATTTATCGATTTCGATGATGTATCATGCTAACTTTGAAGTCGAACGCTCCCGAATCTTATAAGTTCATAATTTGTATGTCGTTATACCACATTTGAAGTTCGAATCAACACTGAGCTTCATATTTATCGATTTCGATGATTTATCATGCTAAGTTTGAAGTCTGAACCCTCCCAGAGCTTTTTTGGATCATAGTTTGTATGTTGTTATACTACATTTGAAGTTCGAATCAACAATGAGCTTCATATTTATCGATTTTGATGATGTATCCAGCTAAGTTTAAAGTCGAACCATCCACAATTTCGTGGTCCATCTCTAGTTATCTTATAACCTAAGTTTACCAAAGTGTGAACTAAAGCTATTTATTGACCTATATGACTTGTCAAAATTACTTCATGACTTATACGACTAGTCGAAATTCAAACCGGAAGCAAAAAAACACAAAGAGTAAGCACAAAGAAACACAACAATTATCGAATTCATTTTCATTTTCCCGATTCATTATTATACATTTTCTGGATTTTTTTATATCAGAATGTCGATAACAATGTCCTGAATTTATTAATATTTTTTTGTATTTTTTTTTCATGTCGAAGATTGATAATTAAACCGAAAACATGAGTTCCTATTAACACAAAGAGAAACACATATTTCCCAATCCGTATGTGCATCTCAAATATGATCTCAACCGTCAAGATCTTTTATTAATCCGTATGAGGGGATAAAAAAAAATCTGGTCCGTCCATTCTTGGTTGTATCACCCACCACCACTCGAACTCTAATTCTTATCTATTTTCTCTTTCTTCCGTTTTGCTCTATCTTCTTCTCCTCTTGCTCTTGAGAAAATCTAAGATGGGGTGTTTAATAATGAAACCCTAAATCAAATGAAACCTAACTTCAATTCGTAATCTGCTACTGATTTCTTTTTTTTTTTCATTGATTCAATCTCAGAACCCCATTCAACATCTAACCTAGCCATAACTTGAACCATACCTCTCCATCCCTGAAGAACGAATAAACAACAGAAAATTTATTATCTTCTGCATCTCTTATCAAAGTTTCTTAATCATGGGTTCAATTTTTGGATTTGGTGTTGCTGCTGCTAGAAATCAAGATCGATGATGAATTATAGTTAGGGTCTGAACAAGAAATTGGAGATGAAAATTTTGACGGCACTACAGGTGAAATCGATTACAGAAAAGAAGGAACCGAGATGAGTTCTGGTGGTTGTTTTCCGTGGTCAATGGAGGAGAAATTCCAAACAAAATTTATTTTGATATGAACCCTTGCTGTGAAACAATCAAAAACCCTTGAAGTCACATCAATTTTACAGCCAAAAACCTATAAACAACACCAAAATCATCTTCTCCATCTCAGATCCCCTTTTTGTTCTTCATTGTTCGTCACTGGATTAATTGATTCTGCAATCTATTCGATTCCGACTACCAATCTCAGATTCAACAACACCGAATTCTCTCTGTATTCTCACCGATTCATTCTATTGGAGCAATTCTTGAGATACAAACCCTAATTCTCTCTCTGTATATATATTGTTTAAGAAACAAAAAACTGAAAATTTCCGACTTTAAAAGTACTTTGCCGTTGGAAAGGTTCTCAAAATACAAACCCTATAAATTAAATTGGTGGAATTGAAGAAGAACCTATCAACCCTCGTAATCAAATCCTAAACAATATCGGGTAACCCTTCAAAACTCTACTACTCTTTGTAGAAATTTGGTCTTCTATTGATGTCCGAAGTTCGAAGATGAAGTTTCTTTGTGAATTTATTTGGGGTTTTTAATTACATTCTTTGGAATTTAAAGAATCCCTCTGTGGTGTAAATTTATTAAAATTTGGTGTTCTTGGTGGTGTCTGAACTTAGAAATTATTTGGGGTTTTTTCTTTTGTAATGAAATTAGGGTATACAAATTGGGGTTTGCTATAAATTTAGACAATTTTTTTGGGTTTTTATTGAATTTTTAGTGTATGTAGTTTGTAGATTTCTCGGATGTTGTGTGAATTTTTGTTTTCGATTATCTGATAATTGAATATGAGGTAGAAAAGACTAGAACTTCAAGAATCTCTCAAGTCAGAAGCTTTCAACAACAAAATGACGAGAAGCTTCCAAGAACAAGAGGCGATCAACAAATTCGGTCTTTGGGTCTCATCAATAACGGTGCGAAGGCAAACAAATTTGTGAATGATGCGATGGATGAAGGACTCGAAAGAGGACTAGATCAAGACTTAAATTCAGCTGGTGATTGGTTATGGTGGTTTTTATGAGCAATGTTGCGGCGTAAATGGAAATGAAATCAATTTTAATTCAAGCGTGGATTTTACTCTCAACTTGGATTTGGGTTTGATATGAATCATGTTGAGAAATCTCGAGTATTTTGATTGTGATTGTGCAGACAAGAAAATGGAGGAACTGCTGGTTTGAGTTCTTTTCATCCAAGAGGCCATTAAGGTAGAAGACTAATAGTAGTTCTCTTTTGGCAAATAAAACCGATGTATATTTTAATGAACAAAAGTTTTGTTAACTTTTTTTTTCCCAACTTTGAATTACAGGGAATGGTTGGTGAATTTGCAATTCCAAAGGCTGAAAATCCAAATGATGAAAGATATCAATTTGAGTGGCTATATAAAAATGGACTGCTGGGACTAATTTTCACATGGTGTTGCGTAACAGGTTTGAAAAATATTCAACTGATCTAACTGTGTACTTCTGAGAGTACTTGGAATCTAAATGTAGTTTCGAACTTTATTGCAGGATTCCTCATAAGCCTTATTTCAAACTATGGGGTTCCTTTCATGGTTTTGGTGTGGATAGCGATGTCATTCACTATTCCAAAGGAAGTTCCAACTGAGTTCCCCGGCTTTTTACTCATCTTCCAAGGAACCTGCATCGTTGTATCATTGGACAAAGAATCAAGGTAGTTTTGTAGATACAATCTATTGTAGACTTGATTTTTTTCTTTTTTCTTTTAGATACTATTTGACTACACAATCTAAGGATCTAAATCCAAAGTACGAAATACTGACATAATTTTATCGAAACTGCAGGATATGGTAAAAGTCCCACCCATGTACATTTTGCTGCCATTATACCAGCTGTGATGGCAACTGCTCTATACTTTTTTGACCAGTGTTGCTTCTCAAATGGCATAACAGAAGGAATTCAATGGGTCTGCTATTGCAGTTGAAGATTTGTTGTTGATGTTCTGCTCATGGTACTTCTGGTGATGAAGAAATGGATGACATGATGGGTGCTGGTTGTGTATGCTGTAGGCTTTTGGTTTGAGTTAATAGAACTGAATTGCAGATAGCTTCGCACAGGTTGAATGTCTAAATAAGTTGCATCTAGAGACTCACAACAAGAGCAGATGATGGCGTGCCGAGAAGCTGAGGATTGTTGGTGCTGATTCTGCAGTAGCTAGGTTAAGAAGATGGCTAGAGTTTCTCGTAAGATAACTTGTTGGAGTCTCAATTTGGTAAATGATTACATTGTAGATTATTGATAGTTTCACAAGTAAGAATGGTTATAATAATTTGCAGGCTCGAGTTCTAAGACTGGTTTAAGTGTTTTAATGCTGTCACATTTTGATGGTTTACATTTGAATAATGCTGGTATATTTTGAATGCTGTTACCAATTTCAATACATTTTTTTCACAAATGAAAAATAAACACAACTGATATGAAAGGTTGTCAAAGAAGTGACTTGCAACTCAAACAAAAGTTGTCAAGGAAATGACATACAACTCTAATCATAGTTGTCAAAGAATTCATACACAACTCTAGCCATAGTTGTTAACAAATTTTCTACAACCACAACAAGTGTAGTGTAGGAGTTATTTTCACAACCCAGGTAAGAGTTGTGTTAGGCATCAAGAGGAAAATTTCAAAGACATTCACAATCAAGCAAGCATTGTACAAAACTAAACGACAACTATGTTTACGACTTTAGCTGAAGAGTTGTAAAGAATTGAGGATCTTCTACAACCCCCCCCCCTTATGCAACCTATCGATAAACGTCGTCGTAGATGTATGACAACTCTTTTCAAGAGTAGTTGATCACTGTTTTTCCCGTAGTGGCCGCGCCACCCTGTTGGCCTTCCCTACGCGGCCACCAAAACGAAGGCGTGCAACAATCAACGGTTGCCCTTCAATCCCATGAGAAATTCCTAGCCATCCAAGGTTACCAGACGACACATGGTAACCTTTGGCCCGAAAACCTAAGTTTGGCCACGCCAAACCTTTCCATGCCAACGGCATGCCAACCTAGCCGCACCACCACGTTGGCCCTCACTACGCGACTACCAAAACGAAGGCGTGCAACAATCAACGGTTGCCCTTCAATCCCAGGAGCAAATCCTAGCCATCCAAGGTTACCAGACGACACATGGTAACCTTTGGCCCAAAACCTAAGTTTGGCCACGCCAAACCTTGCCATGCCAACGGCATGCCAACCTAGCCGAGACACCATGTTGGCCCTCACTACGCGTCTACCAAGACGAAGGCGCAACAATCAACGGTTGCCCTTCAATCCCATGAGCAAATCTTAGACATCCAAGGTTACCGCACGACACATGGTAACCTTTGGCCCGAAAAACCTAAATTTGGCCACGCCAAACCTTGGCATGCCAACCTAGCCAGCGCCACCACGTTGGCCCTCACTACTGCCGGCTACCAAAACGAAGGCGCAACGATCAACGGTTCCCCCTCCTCTCAAGATGCAAAATCTTGACGAAGTCAAAGGTCACCAGTGGCAAGTTTCTGAGCTTGACTTGCCAAGCCACAACAACGTGCTACATGTTTTCCAAAACATTCGAGACATCAACACAAAGGCTGGGGAATCCTCTTTGGGTATTGGTTTGGCGGTTTACGGCGTGCGGCGTACGTTCGCCTGTCATAAGGAAGTGTCATAAGGGTGGGGGCGGTTAGTAAATACGGGAAGTTATGTGGGAAACGTTCATGGGACATAAAGCACATGCGTTAACAACTTTATGGGACATCAATTCCATAACGTTAGCAGTTTCATGAAACTAGGTTCATCGTTAACCACTTTATGGAACATCAATTCCATGCATATGGTTACCACCTCCTCCCATTTACTTCCCCACTCCTTAATGAAACCAGGGTACATTTTTACTCCGACTTGTATAAATAGGTCTTACCTATTTCCATTGAACAACAAGTTCATACGGGAGATACACAACACTCAAAAATACTTACTTGCTGGTAAACTCGTTTCAAGTTGGGAAGATGATGGTAAAAATGGCTATTCAAATTGATTCGCCCAATGGAAGAGAAGACGAGCCGTATCTGGTGGCGGACATCTTTTTAGGAGGATATTGCAAGCTCATCAACACAGACACACCTGAAGGCGTGATAGTTCACTCGCGATGGCTCAAGGCCTCCAATCCCTAAAATGCTGTACTTTTCCAGCCACTCTCCTTTAGTATTTCCTTTAACAATTTCTCTTATTAGTTGTATTTCCCCAAGATGAATACACCGTTGTATTCTTCCTTTGAATTTCATTTTTCGTCAAAAAAAAAAAAGTATAAATACATCTCTTTCCAAACGAGTTCTCCAGATATCGGAGAAATACATCAAACTAACCCAGAAAACCACTGCAAAGCCATCATACCACAACCAGAAATACCTCATTCAATCATTCAAAAAAATAATAATATATAAAGCAAAATGTTGACTGATGAAGAAGAAGGTAAAGATGAGTTTACGAAAAGCATCATGGGAACTAAGCAACTAATATGAATAACAAAAGGGAGGAAATAGCCCTCGAAGGATGGAGAACGAGTCCCCTTGGTCAAGGATATCTTCAAGCACTTTCCCCAACAATCTCTCGGGCAACAAAGATTTCATTCAACGGTGTTAGCAGCAGCAACCTCAACATCCCATCCCGAAGCAACCACAAAGAAGAATAAAAACCGCTTGACGACCGGTTCAAGATACGCCACCATGACCCCTCCAATATTGCCAACGACACCTCCGGCGTCAACTCCAAAGGCTACTTCGGTCCGTCGGCTCCCCTCGGAGGTTTTCTCATTGACCCTTCGAAGAAGATTTTTTGATTCATCTGCATCAAAATCGAGAACCATGGCACTTGCCTCCAAAAGCTTCACATGATCGATTTTCCATTGCTCCGACCTAGAAACAGTTCGATCCGCCCTATAACTGTACCGAGGAAAGGTTTTTCCACACTGTAACTTCTCAACACGCCAATGTTCTTCCTCATTTTCTCGTCCCTCCTCCATGTTCACCGAACCCAAGAAAGTCTGAACACGCGCCTGCACTTCATGGAGATAGATGGTAGGGAGGTCCTTGATGATGTCACCAGCTTCATGGAACAGAGATTCGATTCTAGCTAATGCCTCCTCATGAAAAGAGGAGCGGTTTCCGCCAATTCTGAAGTCCTTCTCCGAATAATTAAAGACATGGTTATCCCTGGAGGGTCCCGTCATACACTACAAATAACAAGGAAAATGGTCCATCCTATCTATACACACATAAGAAAGAGGATAAAATAAAAAATAAGAAGGAAACGCGAGGCGATACCTGTAAAGAGGATGGACGAAGACAAACTACGCGAATATAGAGTTCAAGATAATCTTTTATGTACAACAAGATGACGTAACCTCAAAAGGTAAAGCTTTTATACCGGCCGTGAGTTAAGGCATGATATCCGATCCTAATTAAACCTCATGCCTGGCTGTGAGAAATAATTTTGGTTAGAGAGAAAGCGTGGAAGAACATGATCGAGGCACACTAGATCGTGTTTTCCTTTCCCACCGCCAATGCTAAGCTTCGGAAGCAAAACCGGCAACATAACCAAAGCAAAAGAGTAACGCTTTTCCTCTTTTCGTCAGGCGTAACGTTTTGGGTTTAAGAGAAGAAAAACTTCTGGTCGAAGTCAAATGAGGAAAGAGGCAACCAAGCCCTTGAAGAAAATCATCAAGCAATCCGTGCCATGTCTCATCCTCACCGCTCACGGCCATCTCGTGCACGTCTCACCCCCACCAAACCGCGCCTTGTCATAGTCACGCCAGGCCAAGCCATTCGCTCCATTGTCGCGGCCCCACCACGCCTAGCCGTCAGGTGTCGTCTCATCTCGCCAAGGCCACACTATGCCAAGCCGCTTGCTCCACTTGTCGCGACCCTATCATCCACGCGCGTTTGCCTTACCAAGACCATGCCACCTCTTGGCCCCTCGATCCAAGCCGTCCACTTGCGTCGCCTTCCAAGACCGCGCCCCTTTGCCTTTGAGATGTACGACCGGACCAAGCGGTAACTTTCATCTCACCACTCCATGGTCTCACGTGCACCGGTACAACTTACGCAGGGCCGCCAACACGGAAGCCAACACTCTCTTTACCACTCAAAAGGTTAGTCGGATTCTCCTGACCATCTTTGCAATGATTTACACCTCGATTCCGTCCTTGTATGTCACCATCATATGCTTACCTCGCAACAAGGCACTGTTAGAGCTTAGCATGGGACTTAATGTTGATGGTGGTTTTTAGCATAGGGTTAAAATCGTAAAACACTAAACCCTAGCAGATGGTGATGTCACAACATTTAAAGTAACAAGCATTTACTAGGCACATTCTGAAACCTTTAATGTGTCCCTAAATAATTCTTGGGGTATCTTTTTCAAATTAGGGTTACGACAATCCAAACCCTAATCCCCACGTGTGCCAATGGCAAATCATGCCAGACCACACCAACCGTGCAAAGCATGCCAACCATGTTAGCCGCACCTCTTTGCCAATGGCAAATCATGCCGGCCACACCGAACGCGCCAAAGCATGCCGACCATGCTAGCCACCCTCTGTGCCAATGGCAAATCATGCCCGACCACACCGATCATACAGCAAAGCATGCCAGCCATGCTAGCCGCACCTCCGCGTGCCAATGACAAATCATGCCAGCCAAAACTGATCAGCGCCAAAGCATGCCAACCATGCTAGCCGCACCTCGTGCCAATGGCAAATCATGCCCGACCATACACTGACCGCGCCAAAGCATGCCAACCATGCTAGCCGCACCCCTGTGCAATGGAAAATCATGCCGACCACATCAACAACGCTAAAGCATGCCATCCATGCTAGCCGCACCTCCGTGCCAATGGCAAATCATGCCAGCCACACCTACTGCGCCATGCCAAACGCACCTCGCCATGGACCCATGTCGCGCCACCATATTGGCCTTCACTACGCGGCTATCAAAATGAAGGCGTGCAACAATCAACGGTTTCCCTTCAATCCCAGGGGAAAATCCTGTCCGTCTAAGGTTACCAAACGACCTTTGCCCCAAAACCCTAGCTTGGTCACACACCTAGCCCAAGATAGTCACGCCATGCGCCTATGGAAAACCCTTGGCCCCACATGCCAAGCCTCAACCGCACCTAGCCCAAGCTAGTCACGCCATGCGCCTATGGAAAACCCTTGGCCCCACATGCCAAGCCAAAACCGCACCTAGCCCAAGCTAACCATGCCATGCGCCTATGGCAAACCCTTGGCCCCACATGCCAAGCCAAATCAAACCTAGCCAATCTATCCGTGCCATGCCAAACGCACTTTTCCTTGGCCCTAGCCATGCTAGTCACATCATGCCAAACCAAACGCCCTTGCCTTGGCCCTAGCCACGCCATGCGCATATGGAAAACCCTTGGCCCCATATTCCAAGCCAAACCAAACCTAGCCAAGCTAGCCGCGCCATGCCAAACGCACTTTGCCTTGGCCCTAGCCATGCTAGTCACATCATGCCAAGCCAAACGCCCTTCCTTGGCCGTAGCCAAGCCAAAATTGCACATCGCCAAAGCTAGCCACGCCCAGGCGAACCCTTGCCCCACATGCCAAGCCTAACCACACCCTAGCCATGCCACCTTGTTGGCCTTCCCTACGCTGCCACCAAAACGAAGGCGTGCAACAATCAACGGTTGCTGCCCTTCAATCCTGTGAGCAAATCCTAGCCATCCAAGGTTACCAGACGACATATGGTAACCTTTGGCCTGAAAACCTAAGTTTAGCCACGCCAAACCTTGCCATGCCAACGGCATGCCAACCTAGCCGCGCCACCACGTTGGCCCTCACTACGCGGCTACCAAAACGAAGGCGTGCAACAATCAACGGTTTCCCTTCAATCCCAGGAGCAAATCCTAGCCATCCAAGGTTACCAGACGACACATGGTAACCTTTGGCCCGAAAACCTAAGTTTGGCCATGCCAAAACTTGCCATGCCAACGACATGCCAACCTAGCAGCGCCACCACATGGCCCTCACTCGCGCTACCAAGGCGAAGGCTGCAACAATCAACGGTTGCCCTTCAATCTCGAGAGCAAATCCTAGCCATCTAAGGTTACCAGACAACACATGGTAACCTTTGGCCCGAAAACCTAAGTTTGGCCACGTTAGCCGCGCCACCAAGTTGGCCCTCACTACGCGACTATCAAAACGAAGGCGTGCAACGATCAACGGTTGCCTCTCCTCTCAAGATGAAAAATCTTGACCGTCGAAGGTCACTAGGATGGCAAGTTTTTCGAGCTTGACTTTCCAAGCCACAACAACGTGCTACATGTTTTACAAAACATTTGAGACATCAACACAACTGGGGGATCCTCTTTGGGTATTGGTTTGGCGGTTTACAATGTGCGGCGTACTCTACGCCCGTCATAAGGAAGTGTCATAAGGGTGAGGCGGTTAGTAAATACGGGAAGTTATGTGGGAAACGTTCATGGGACATAAAGCACATGCGTTAACAACTTTATGGGACATCAATTCTATAACGTTAGCAGTTTCATGAAAACCAGTTTCATGCGTTAACCACTTTATGGAACATCAATTCCATGCATACGGTTACCACCTCCTCCCATTTACTTCCCCACTCCTTAATGAGACCAGGGTATGTTTTTACTCCGACTTGTATAAATAGGTCTTACCTATTTCCATTGAACAACAAGTTCATGTGGGAGATACACCACTAGGAAATACTTACTTGCTAGCTCACCTTGTTAGCTCTCTCACTTTTCTGATAACAAGTCGTAGTAACCCAACTACTCTTCCAGAATCAACTATTCTGGTCTCACCACTTTCCTTGCCTCCCTCCCGAAAACCAACTCATTCTCCCCCACTTGTGACCGAAGCAAGTCTAGAACGGTCATTTCTTGGTTTAGGCCGGACTTGTACAGATTGATCTCTCGAATCTAAAGTACTCCCTTGCAGTACATTGTTTAGGGTTTAAATTGTTTCTCACCTGCACACCCACAATTACCAAAATCAGCAGAAACCATTTTCACCTACAAACAACTAGTCCCACAATTGAGTCTGAATATTTATGATCTAGATAATTAGAGACTTAAGGTTTGTCTCTACATTGCTTTGAAATTTACTTCATCTTAGCTTCATGAAGATTAAAGCACGATATGATACAAAAGGAACAAAACACATGAACCTTGAGTATATATGCATGAATTAGGAAATTCATAAACAATAGTTGTTCATTTACCGCTTAAGCAAAATTGCATTCGGAGATGCACTTAATGAACAATTACCTTTTAAGACCTCTTAAGAAAAGATTAAAATCTTAGGTCTGTGGGAGTAATTGATTATTGAATTCAGCTAATTTATATGTTTATTTTTGAAAACTAATTGAGCTCTTAATAATGTACTTCTGAATTTATTTATGTATCCATATTTAGTATACACTTAAGTGAATGGATGAATGTTAACAGAAATTGTCTTTCTTTTGAAGACATAACTGGACCATTATGATATCCCCATTTAAGGCCTGATTAAGAAATTTGCTTGTGTTGTGGTACATAAAAGGGAACATGTTGATAACAGGACAATGTGCCACCGCCATGACTCGCATACGTGATTTGCTTGGTTAAGGTCTTACGTTTAACCATTAAATTTGTTTAGCAATTATGCGCGCTTATGTTTTTCAATAATTAACCGTTAAATAAGTTATCACATGGACCAGTGGGAGAATTTAAGAATATTTCTATACATATAGAAATATCCTGTGGGCCCATGTAATAACTTTGGTTAATTAAGAATATTGTTAAAGATTTCGGTTACCATTCTAGAGGATTAATTCCTATTAACTCTTCTTTGATGGACGGTCGAGATTGATTGCTAACTCTAAACCCTAGGAACCTTGGTCCTCCTTCTACCTATAAAAGGAACTCAATAGCCATTAGTATTGGTTCGAGAATTTTATTATTCATTACATAAAAGGTCAAGAAGGAGAAACCAAGATATTCCACTGTATTCTGTTCTACGGGTGTGCTTGCAGCCTTGGAGGATTTCTGGATTTAATCAATAGCTTCATCAGGTATTCTATTTTAACACAACTATGCGTATTGTGATTATCATGTTGTTCGAAGATTCAACCGTTATGTATATAAATATAAAACTTATATTGTCTTCACCTCTTCTACTGCAACAAAATGTTAACTTTTGCCTCTTAATAAAATCATCACTCCAAAAGAATTTTAATCCTAAATCTATCTCTGATTAGTAACAACAAATTTATCAAATCTTCTTAACTAATGTACCCATACGTAGCACAAATCTGTTACGGTAGATGATGCTATATTAATTTAGAAAACTAGATTGCCAAATCTTCTTAATTAACTTTCTTGAACCCAATTCCTCGCTTTATCAAATTTACACAATCTTTTTAACCATCCAACTCCAACACAATAATGAATTAATGACCTAGGTCATAATTTCAATCTCTGAAAACAAAAATACATATTCGTACATAGAACAACAGTTGATCAACACATAGTATGTATAAGGTTCCATAAAGGGATGACAACTTTCATCATGTCTTCTCTGACTTCTTTGATTAATCTCTGATTTCTTTGATTAAATACAGTAAAAACTTCATATATTAATAAACTCTATATATTAATAAAAAATCATGGTCCCAACTTGGGCCAGTTATAAATAGTGATAAACTCCGTATTTTAATATTAATATATTTTTCTAGTCCCATCATAAGGAATTTACCTCCATATATCAATATTATAGACATAATCGGAAAATATAGATCTTGTTACACCAAAATTTAAGATAAAGAAAAATATGTACCTATAGTTGTTTGAGAAAAGGATATAATTTTTTAGATCGTTATCGCATCTTTTGATTTACATATGCTTAAGACCTTGTTACTATACGCACCTTGTTGTTGAAGCTAAAATATTTCCAAATTGTCAAGCATGTCTAAAGCTTCTTGTCGAGCAATTTTATTTTGGTATACCTCCCTATATTAATAAACTCCATATATTAATAATTTTGTGAAGTTCCAAATTTATTAATAGATGGAGTTTTTACTGTACCATCAATCAAGAATTCAAGATAAAAAAATAATGTTACCCAATATTAGATAAAATAAAAAATGTTACCCAATATTCAACATAATAATTAGTGTTTGAGAAGAATTAAAAAAAAAATTAGGAGGATTTTAATCCATTGCAGAAACACAGAGAATTCATGAAGTTATCATTCATGCTATGTAGCCTGTGTTGTGAACTGAAGAGAGAAGTAATAAAAGAAAACTAACTACAGATGACGTGGTTAAAAGAGAAAAACTGTTTCTTGCCATTATATATGCCATGTATGATCAGCTGTTAAAGAGCTGTTATCAAGAATGATGCAGAAAAATATCTAAAATAAACAAGGTACATAGATACGTTATATTTCCTTTGAAGCGCAAAATTTTGAATCAAATTTGCGTTACATTGTACATTAGATATGCGAACATAACTACAGTATAAATTAGGGTATCGAAAATCATGATAAATTTTTTTTGGGTTCTGTAAATTGTCTTTCGTTGCCAAAACATTAAAATAACTGTTTCTTCGTAAATATTTTAAATATATGGTCTTCTATGATTTTTTGTGGTGCAAACTAATTGTTAAATGAAAATATATTTTAAATATGTGCATACAAATATGATAAGTTGTGACATATTTTATGTTAATCCCCGTAACTGTGGAACATTTTATTCAAACACTTTAAGATTTTAAATTACATACGAGCAATGAAAATTAATTCTTTGGGTCCATGCATGCACGTAAAGTAAGCGTGTCCTCACTCCCTTTTCATATCATTTAACACTAAATGATACTGTATCATTAGATCTAGTTATACATATACATATGTTACAGGTCGTTAGATCTTCTTCGAGATACTTCAAGTTTGATTAATGGGCTATCCTTATTTTGACCTGGGCTTTTCATTTTTTTCCTTTTTCCTAAACAGTTGCTAAGGTGAAAATGAGCTCTTAGTGATTTTTGGGGCTGCAGCCTGGGTAAGCCACCCCACCTCCGTCACTGATTGTTTTGCAGAAACAGATTCTTCTGTTCTTATACATTACGCTAGCTATTACAACTACAACTACCTGTATAAACGTTGCAAAACGCATACATAGATTTTAGTATAAACCTTGTACCAGGTATAGATGTTAGCTTCGCTTCATCAACACCCAGCAATAGACACTTTCTGGTTTGTTAATTTAGATGATGATCCTAAATCCTTTCTAAGATCGACCACAACGACACTCACATTATCTGCACTACGGCGAGCCAATGCAAGCTTTGTTAGCAACATAGCTGCATCTGAGCAAGCCTTGTCTGGATTTGAACCTCCTCCAAATACATTCTTCATGACACCAGAAGACGATGACCGAGGCAACACAACTCGGCCCGAACCATTAAGCAAACACATACGAACAATATCACAGGCCGTGTCATTAGACACCACATCCCATAGCCCGTCACTCGCCAAAATCATAAACTCATCTTCTTCTGTTCTTTCCGTAACCGTGATCTCAGGTTCAGAACTCACGTACGGCTTCAAATAATTATCCCCAATAGCTCTGGACATGGCAAGAACTCCAAGAACACGAGGACCATCCCAATAGATTACACGGCCACCAGCACCTTGAATTCTCTGAAGCTCTGCTGGTAGATCTGGCTTGTGATCAGTCGAGAGAGGGACAGCTTTCCCTCCCCGGGATAAAACTGCTCGAGAATCGCCGCAGTTAGCAACAACA
The DNA here is from genome assembly GCA_023531295.1 of Papaver armeniacum. Taxonomy (NCBI): domain Eukaryota; kingdom Viridiplantae; phylum Streptophyta; class Magnoliopsida; order Ranunculales; family Papaveraceae; genus Papaver; species Papaver armeniacum. The sequence goes on along the minus strand of JAJJWW010005356.1, from coordinate 8,650 downwards.
ACTTTTTCCGGTGTTACAATTGACACCACAGCTGTTGATCCAACAGATTCACACTGCGGCATCTTAAGCTCACACCTACAACTTCTATTTATCATCGGTATTGTACCGTCATCTTTACATTGGATGACTTCTTTATCCATCCGCCAAAAGCTTCTCTCCATCAATTCTTTCCATTGTTCTGGGATTATTGCTGCTTGATTTTCTATTTCTTTCTTTACCAATTTATGCATCCGATCTTTACATGACATCGCAACCTATAGATAATAATAAACAAAGAGAATATCATTAGAATCTCCATAAACAAATTAATTTACAAAGATATATAATTAATTAATTACATGAACGAAGTAAGCAGAGATGAGATAATTACATGAGAGCAACCATGGCCATCGTAAAGACCAAAAAAATGAAGTCTGCTGCTTGAAGAATTCTCCCTGCACAATGAAGGATGAATAGCCACAGCATCTTCCATTTCTCGCCTCCGACCGCATACAGCGGTGGCACCAAACTTAGGACACTCATCATCAACACCGGAGTTCATCATAATCCGACCATCAGCAGCAACACATCTCTGAGTAGCATCATGTTGATGATTCACTCCTAAACCCCAAAACTTCTGTCGACGTTCGACACATCTAACCGTTTCTTATTTCCACTGAATTCTTGATCATCACAACCATCAATTTGTGGTAGCGATGGTGCTGGGAACTTGATGACATGATGGTCAGGGATACACTTATACCTTGATCTAATATCCATTCTTCTCCGTCTTGCAGCTCTTGAATTAGGATCACACGATGATGAAGATGTTGTTTCATTCTCGCTACTCACAACCTCACAACATATTTCTGCCATTTTTTTTTTCAAGATTTCAATCTCACTATTACTCCTTTTATAAACTAATAATCAAGAACAAGACTTATAATAAAAATATCTTCGGGTGGGAGGAAACCTTAAAATTTCTTTTCAGGAGGAGGTGGTGGTGGTGGGGTGGGAGTGTGTCAATAAAGAAGTGAATACGGGCAGGTGCACGTCACTGTTTACAGGCTTACGGGCAGCATGAGATTTTGTTTTGAGATGATCTTAGACGTCCATGTAGACTGACTCACTGACCGGGCAGTGAAGTTGAAGTAACCACGTGTTTGGGTTGAATATGAAATACGAGGGGCGCAATTACATATAAACACGTATTTTAGACTTGACAACATCCTTGACACCGCATTTCTTTGGTGGTACCAAAACAAGCCCTTCATTTCAATCTAGTCGCACTTGCAGGACCTATGCTTTTACAAAGATTCTAATAGGGAGGTTTTTATTAATAAGTGATATTTTATGGGGTTTCAAGTTTACAGCAGTAGTGCTTCCGGTTCATACCAAAAAAAGTGCTTCCGGTTCGTACCAAAAAAACATCTCCAATAATAACTTGGTAGGTATGTATTTTACGTTTAAGCATTTCTTTATGGATTTACAATATTTTTCTTATTACAGTATAGATTTTTTAAGTACCATTAATAATAGTCAAAAACAAAAATATTTTGCTTTGTAAAATTTGCAAACATCGGAAAATCATAACATTTAAATGAAATGTGAAAAACGAGGTCTTCATTTGACCGCCAAAAGATATAAAATGTTGTTCCGGGATCACATGATACTTGGACCGATTTTTCACCATTCTCACCTCAGAATCTAGGTAGTTTTGAAAGTATTTTCAAATTAGTTTTTTAATTTTCTACCTTCCGTTTTTAAATAATAAGCTGGTTTTATGTGTAATTTGCACATGAAACCAGCCTATTATTTAAGAACGGAGGAGTACTTAATTAACCAAATTCTTCACCGTTCTCGCCTCTCCAGTCTCATCCCTGTGACCGACCAAAAATAAAAGTGTCCAAATTCAGGAAAATTGTCTAGACGGAAAAAGATGTTTCCAGGCTATATAAGCAAGATCCTTGCCAAACAGTATTTCAGATTTTATTTGACAAGTGTCCATATCTTGAGATACGAGGAGAAGCATAGGTATCTTCGAGGTGTGGTTTTAAAAAATTTGAATTTGATGAGGTGTCCACTGTTCAGTCCAACTGCAGAAGCTTACGTAAAAAATAGGTGAGAATATGAGGTTGACAGGTTCAGACTTTGAACAGACATTACTCATCAACATAACCTTTGAAAGAGGTCTTGATAAAGAGCCGCATTGCATGAATTCAAGCGACGTACGTGTCGATCATTCAATAAACCAAGGGTGAGTAACTACTAATGACTAGTAGCAGCAGCCGTAAGCATCAACCTCATTTACCAGTAGCTCGATAGTGATATTTGAACCGACTATGCGGACCAAGACTCGGTACAGTAACATGCATCGATTGTGGTCAATCTCGACCGCCATTTTCTAAAAATTATCAAGGTCGGCGAGACGAGATCTACCTGAAAAACTCGGTTAACCGAGTAGCAGGTGGACAAACAGTGTGAATATTTCATCAGTGCTTCTATACGATGCTCAAAAATATACCGCCCATAAGACCGGTAAACTCTTTTATAAAAGTAATGGGTATGCCACCCTACCAACAAAAAAACATGCCATCTGATATGTGGTTCTGGTTCATTTAGAACAGAATCAGTTCTTTTCTCTGTTGGTTGATGTTTACCATATTGGGAGAGCTGAGTTCAAGCAAGGGTGAAATCCCTAATATCTTCATCAACTGTTTTATTAAATAATATATTTCAACTAAGATCGAAAATGATATATATTCCCCACCCCCTTTCCCTGCTTACGGTCGTGCATGTATTAGTTAATCCAATACTAATGAGTCCCTGCTAATCCCAATCCAGGGATGAAGGGCTAAAAACAATACCACCTAATGGGAGGGATTGAGGAAGTGTAGCAGGTTCCAACTAAAACCCCAAATAAAACTGTACCAAGATTCGAAATTCACTGCATTGGTAAACTACCTTCCTAGACGCGGACCATTAGAAATAGACAAATTAATAGGTAGACCATTAAAGGTTCACTAGATACCTCTCCTCCACCACTGGATCTGATAGGGATGGTAAACCAGATAAATAAGAGTTATGCAGACAACTTAAAATACAAACTAAACAAATTAATACGTTCTTGTGAGGCATAGGAAGGTGGTGTGTCATGAGGGACACGTTTAGAGGTGTCGTTCACACTTGTCTCTCCCGTACCAAAAGGTTTGTAAAAGAAAAGAAAGAAAACGGAAAACAAGAGAATGGTGGGGGGTCAGTCATGCTATTAGTGCCCCCACGGCAACAGCTCCTTTCATGCTTGTTGCCTAATTTCTTTTTCAAAAAAAGTGCATCGATTTACTTATAAGCTAGTCAGCTAGCAACAGGTGTGCGTTTTGAGCTCATAAAAAAATCAAACAAAATCCTATCTTTATTCTTTCATAATTCTTTGGTTTGTGATATTCTATGATGATTAGGACACCTAAGCAGGTTTATTACGTGTTGCTTTTCAAATGTTTAATTAATTAAGCTTCATTTTTCGTTCCTCTTTCAAGTCTTAAGTAGGTGGCATGGACTGGATGCATAATATTCTAATTTACTTGATGCAAATACGATGACTAATCAAAGTCTAAGTCTTGCTGATATTCCAAATATAAAGTTCTCTTAAGCACTCAATTGATTAGAATATCTAAATACAAATACTGTCTTCTCATCGTACACTACGAACCATTATTGAGGCTATTGCTTTTTCTTTTCTTGTTAGTATCCTGCTTAAGCACGTTTGCAAGTACTGCAACGTGGAGACCAAACAGAAGGCCGAAAACACCAATCACAGACATCTTAGTTGTTAGCGGTGTTGATGGGTAAACTAATTTTTGGTCCTGCTCTAGGTCTGGGTCTAGGTACACTGATCTAGCTAGAGTCACAAGTGTTGAATTCAAAATTTCTTTGGTTGAATTTTTTCTAAGATCCAACCAAAAATTTTGGTTAAGTGTACAAAAACTAAATTTTTGGCCCCCTTAGCTGAGATGTGGTGTGGTCATTGGTAAAACCATGAGAGAGACCGTGTGAGATGCCAAAATGAAGAGATAATACTTGATAAGCACCAAAACCAGCTCACTTGGTCTTACTCTTGGGCGTTTCAAGTTGTTCCAATTTCTTTAGTTAAAAGAGTAGCAAATTAAGGAGCTATACATAATCCAATGTCAGAGAAGAATTGAAGTTATTGGCATCTGTTGTGCAACTTCCCAATGAAAACAACTTCAGCAGCGGCATGCATCTTACTTTCTGCTTATGCTTTGCATGCACGGCAACTAGGCACTAGTAAACGTATTAGTGTTATGGTGTTGTCACACACTCGAGCGCGGGTCACAAGACCACGAGATTGCCAGTTGCGGTGGCACAACTTTCAGAATATTAATTTCCTAACATTATCTGCATCAAAGCATTTGGATAGAATTTGGATTGGCACAAAGTAAGGGGGTTTATCAAAGCCATAAAATCCCTAAGCTTCAAAAAATTCTGTGAGCATTGTAAGATTGTAGGACACATTGTATATGAATTCAGGGTTAATAGGAATGATCTGAATAAGCCAGAGGAAGGGGAAATTGTAGAGGAAAGTATTAAATTTAAAAAGAACGGTCAAAATAAAGACAAGGAGGAGAGAACTTTTGCTGGTAGTTCTGGTTCTAAAGATGATCTTGCATTGTGAACATGACGGTGGTTGCTAGCACTCATCCTGCTACAAATGAAGTTGGAATCCATTTATCTGAAGCTTTTCATGCTCTTAATGACATGGAGGATGACGGTTCGATCAAAGATATGCCTATGGAACTATGCAAGGTTCCTGACATTGTCTCAAGTGCTCCATCTTCTGTTAAAGGGGTTTCCGACAATGTCAACAATGAGACGTTGGTGACTTATCAAAAGAGAAAGTTAAAAAAAGGTAAAGCCGGGAAAACCGGCAAAGCAAGTAAACAAGGAGTGGTGAATTCTCAAGCACAACAGTTTTAAAGAATTGCTTAAAAGGAATATCGCCAAGAAATGCTTAAAAATCTTGCTGATAATCACAAGCGGATAAATATAGTGGAAGTGTAACTTTTGTTCCCTTGGGTGAGCAAAAAGTCTGGAACCGTGGATTTCACCTGTATCCGTCCGCAAAATTGCGGATGAAACCCAATCCGCAAGATCTATGAACCGGATACGGGTGGGATTCTTAAATCCGCACTTTTAACGGTTTGGTTGCGGTTGGATTTTGAAATCCGCAGATTCACCCGCACGGTTGGACTTTGATTAGCGGTCAAGTCCTACCTATACTAATCAATTCTGCTTCTTCTCTAACAAGAATTTCTCTTCCATCAAAATCTTCAGCTCTTATCGTTTTAAAGTCTTATTGGTGGCTAAATTGGGATTAGGATAAACATTGAACTTGGCCTCTTTTTATTTAGAGATAAACTTGAAATTTCTCTTATGTTCATGTACTGCCATGTGGGCAGATTCTCGAAGTCTCCCTGTACCTCCTTATGTTTGGTTAGGACTATGAATAGCCGCTAGTTCTTTGTACGAACATATGAAAGTAATAAGATATTTTCCGGCACTTTCTCCAATTTCTCTGTTTCATTTCTTATTGTTTACTTTGTATACGTTGTTTACACTATTATAGTACCCGTAGTTATTTTTTTTTTTAGGAAAAGAGTCATGCCTCATGATATATATTGATAATGTCGATTTAGGAAATCGAGAACCTTATATAAATTTTTTTAAAATCATACAAAAGTCAATGAATTTGTAGTATCTATCAATTCTTTCCTATCAATATCCGTTCAGACATAAGAACAGTTTCAAAGGACCTTCTTTTCTCTCGCTGCGGAGAGGACCAAACATCTAGGGCCAAAATGATTTTGAAAACAAAACCATTATGTGTCAAAGCACCATGCAATGACTGGATCGAATCCAACCCAATGTTCATCAGAGCATGCAAATAACATGAACTGGAGTTTTTAAAGTTTAGATTGTCTAATGCAATCAAGGTAACAATGACCCAACTAGTAGTAAAGGTGACCAAAAAGTAACCAAAGTGTCTCAAATAGTAACCAAAGTGTCTCAAGACGATAGTAATCTGAATCGGCCTTTAACTGTCTGTATCGGAACAAATCGAGCTGACTCGGCATTGAAGGTACGTATTGTAACATTTGTAGTGATCGACGAACTTGACGATGATCTTGAGCAAGTATATTCTGTCTTAGTTTTCATCGCTACGCCTAAAACAGGTAAACCTAAAGTTTGGAGATTAGCACCCAAAAGGACCCCAAGCTCACAACTTATAGGAACTAAAAGAGATAATTTGAAAATTAGCATTAACCTAAATCTAACATCCAAAAACAGTCCGGATCTAAACTTCACTAGTTATTTAAAACAAACTATAAATTCTAAATCAAAAAAGTGACCGTGTTACCGAACTGCATGAAGTATACTGAGCTGCAAATAAGTGACCGTGTTACCAATCAAAAAAAGAAAAAATGACCTTGTTACTACACAAACCAAGTCATTAGATAACATGTTTTTTTTTTTTTTTTTTTTTTTTTGTAACTAAATCCAGCGATTAATGTCGCATCCGTCCCGTATCACTCGTTGATCCGCAGATGTCAAATCCACGGTAATTGGGCCGAACACGGTTTAATTTTCCAAATCCGCAACTTTGACAGATTGGACGCGGGTGACCCCTAATCCGCATCCATCCGTCCGTTGCACGCCCCTACTTATTGTGATCCTTAGTTTTGTTAGTTTATTTTTGCTTTGAACTTTTGTGCTTATTTAGTTGTAATCGCTTGCACACGGTTTTTGTGTTCTTCAATATTATTATCTTTGCCGAGGAAAAAAAAAAAAAAACATTATCTACATCAATATCCTTTATAAAGAACGCGCAATTGGGGGATAAAAAAACTAATTGGGGATATGAATTACTAACCCCATCCAATAATATCCGGTAAGGGGTGTTTTTTGGGGGTGGAAATACTAAAATACCCTTCCATCTAAATTAAAATTTAAAACTAAAAATCAAAATCAAAATCAAACCCTAGCACGTTCTTAAAGATGGGTTAAATTGAATTGTTCTTGAAGAAGAAGAAGAAGAAGAAATGGCTTTATTGAGAAGGTACATGATACCTAATCATATTTAAAGTGTTGTTGTTGTGGTTTTACAACTTCGTTTGGGTTAGAATCATAAACTTTCAATCCACTCCCGGCTTGTGTTTATGATGAATACCCTACTATTTTTTTTGTTCCGGCGTAGTTTTTAGGATGAATACCATGCTGATACTAGTTCTGGCATGGGTTTTTAGGATGAATACTATGCCGGTACTAGTTCCGCATGGTTTTTTAAGATGAATACCATGCCGGTACTTGCTATTTCAGACAAGTTTTCTGTATGTTTTTTTTCCTCAAACCGGCACGGTACACTTGGGAATCAACAATGTCGGCACTACTACCGGCATGCTCGATAATGAACTTTCTATGCCGGTAGTGTACTTCCAATTTTCAAAATTGGGGAATATTGTGTACCGGCATGGTGAAAGTATGAATACCATGCCGGCACTGAGTTTTTCAGACGCAACAATGGCGAATTCAATGAAAAAAATCAAATTTCAATACATTAATACCTATATATGAGTAATTGGAGCACTTATATGTTCAGCTAGTTTACTTTCCTATGTTGGTTCTTCACCTAAACCTTCATGATCATAAATATCTTGATTTGATATTGTTGCATCAACAAATTCAATGATAATGATTTATTCTAATGATTATCAAACTAATCTATTAACTTAACTAATTATATTTAACCACTAAACATGATTAGTAAGGGGTAGATGTTGGGAAATCAAAGACATCACCCAAACTAGAGAGCGGGATAATATCCAAAGAATGGACACCTCCACAATCCCCATACTTATCTTTTTGCTGTGATACTTCATTTAAGATTATTAATAATATTACTTACTCAGGATGGGCACTAATATGCCGTTCTTTTGCAGGAGAATTTATCCAAACAAGATGCGACCATGCAAGTGGACTCTTGAATGCAGAGGCAGCAGAATGCAAGGGACTTTTGCAGGCGATGCAGTGTGCAGAAGAGTTAGAAGTAGAATTCGCAAGTTTTGAAATGGATGTTGAACTAGTCATCAAAGTTGTCACTGGAGATCTCAATCATGTTGCACAGGGAACCATACTGTGATACAAGACATTAAAACAAAACTAGAAGAGCATCCTTTTTGGATTTGTAAAAACGAATCGAAGAGGAAAATTAATAAACCAAATGAGATAGAACGGCAAAGCATGCTAGAACTCATAGTATTTCCCAAAGTTGGTCTGAATATCCTCCAGGTTTTATTGCAAATGCAATACTGGAGGATATGAACTCGTTTGTTTCAGTTTCAGAAAGTAAATAATAATTCCTTTGTTTTGCATAAAAAAAAAAAAAAGATTAGTAAGGGGTAGATTAGAAATTAGATAAAATGCTTAGATAAGGGGTGACCCTGATTTGATATTTAAATCCAGTTTTTATCTTTTTCCTCTATCCCCAATTATTTTTTTTATCTCCCAATTGCGCGCTCTTTATAAATGGTTTATTTTTGTAAGTACCAATTATATTATCATCCTCGTTTGATTGGGGGCGAGACTTTTTAATCGG
>JAJJWW010005355.1:0-12887 GCA_023531295.1 Papaver armeniacum | reverse complement strand
AGACAACTTTTTCAACTTGACCCGTAAATGTGTAAAGTTGAGAAACAGAGTGATGAGTTTAAAAAAAAAAAAAAAAAAAAAAATTAAAAAAAAAAAAATGAAGGAAATGTGCCGCCCACTTCTATGTTTATCGAAGCAATGTCAAAGTATCCTCCACTGGATCCCTTTTGTAAAGCTACTTTTCAATGCAGTTATCCAAAGATTTCCAAATTCAGCAATCGTAAAAAGAAATTGCGAAAGCAAAAATTGGAGTAGAAATATACTTCTTTTCCTTCTCAGCCATTTGAATTCCATGGATGATATCCTCGCGAGATTCGCAGGGAGAATATGCTCCAGATGTAAGGACCACTTAAGATCAAGGGTACGACCACTGTATTTCTGCCTTTGGAATGACGAGGAATTATTACCTGTGCCAATCGATATCTTGCATGAGTAATAATTTATCTTGAGACATTACATTTTCTGTGAAGACAGCTGTGTGAGATCTCGCATTCATCATAGTTATCACTTTGAGTAATTTTCAAAAAGTTTTCCACAAGTGTATTTCTGTTATTTCCAAATTTGCGTAATGGGTTTACGTGGAATTAGGTATAAGATCCTTTACCGCACCGCGTCCGCGAACTCAAGCATCGGCCCGAATACAATGCACTTAATTGTCAATGGCAGTTGAATTTTCGGGCCAAAATTTCATAAAATAAAGGCAACTTCGAGATTATACAAGGGAATAGGAAGTCCCGAGAATGTCTGACAAAGCGAGACTATAATCTTTTTTTGATCATCACGCATTGATGATCGTAGAAAAGATTTGCAGAGAGAATGGATGAGGTTAGCGATCGAGAATGGTTGATAGAGTGAAGCCCTTCTCGAAAGCAATTTCGATTAACTTCAATCAAAAGAAGTTTTGTATGCAATTACTAGGCAGCCATTATCGATATGGGAACGGATGAGTTGTTAAAGTAAAGATCGATGCTAGAGAAAGATGAAAAGAAGATTTACAAAGACAGGAGAGCAAATTGCAAGGAGGAAATCAAAGAAGTTGCGAGAGAAAAAACTAAAGAACTAAAAGGAGAGGAAAAGAAAACTATATATAGGGAAAAAGATCCTCGAGAAAACGAGGTCATTTAATGCGAGAAGGGACATGAAAAGTCAAGAATAAACGGTTGGAAGAGATTTAGTCGAAAAAACGGCTTTAATGGTTAAAAGCAGTAAATGGAGTGAAACAGATAAAGATAAGCGATCGCGGCCTAAAAGCATCGCTCTCATGATATTCTTCCTCGACGTAAAGCTTCCTAACATCGCCAAAAAGAATAGAGGCAAGTACGTACTTTTCAAGTCCAAAGATTCTTTCGCTCGTTCCTTCATCAAGACCAAAGATTATTACAACAACAGATTTTTCCTTAAAATTGCTCTTCAAGCAATATTCAAGGAAAAAGAGGCAAGATGTAGGACCATAATATCGCAAATTAGGTAGACTCGCGAAGTTAATAAACGACGATGTCGCGAGGCAGTCGCAGAGCTAAAATAAACGACAAAGAATAACGATGGGCGAAGCATAAAGAAGACGTGAGATCCGCGAGGGTTAAGAAGTGTCGCGAGATTGAATAGTTGTACACTGCGACACTTGAGACATTCTAAAAATAAAGGATAGCTTAGCTGTCATCCATTATGTATTACCCTATATAAAGGGTCGAGTGAGTCTCGTTGAGGGAGGGAGATCTTTTAATTGTTAGGCAAGTCATTAGGAGAGAAAGTTTAAGAGTGTTTTACTTGCCGAGTGTAATTCTACTTTTCTGTGTAGAACTCATGAAATTAATCAATAAACATTCTCAATTATCAACTTTTAACGAGACTAAATAATCAAAATATAGTGAGGGGTGTAGTGTGGAAAACACCTTACTACACATTCTCATCCACACCCCAAATTACCAAATTAAAGGAGTAGTTTTCACCCATCAACAATCAAGCGACCACGTTGGGAGATTGATCTATCGGTTGCATAAAATTGAATCCTCAATTTCTCGATTCCATCTCGCAATGTATCCTAAACTACAAAGGTTCGAATATCATGGGAAGCATATGCTGGAATGCTTGGAGGGATGTCTTGCAAATCATTCCAGGTATCACCGGGAGGCGAGAGCGAGACATTTCGCCTTTTGAATAATATAGCACAATTACAAGAAGGGTCGACGAGCATCTATCAGCAAAAGATAAGAAATGTTGAATCATTAGCAGAGTCACACCTTTACCGGTGGAGAGGCAAAAGAGCGTAATCGCAGGAGACTCGGGAAAGATGAAACCGACATGGTCCACAACGACAATGAAGATCCGAGGCAACTCCACGGGAGAAAAGACTTGTCCTAATACTACAATGTCTGCAGGATAAAGAAAGGGAGCCTGTAGACTATGGAGCCCTGCTAGAAGATTTGTATTTCAAAACTCTTATTGAAGCACGGAAGACTTGTCCAATCCGTGTCGCCTTCCAACCAATCAAGGAACGCTTGAGGAAGGAGAAATCAATCGGAAATGCCTGAATACAGAGGATGGGAACGTTCGATCCGGCCACTCACAAAGCGATGACATTACGACACCTTCCACATCCCTCTACCTAGGCAAGCGATCCGTTGATATGATGGCACTCACAAATCTTCCAACTTCATCTCCCGTTCCACGTCAAAGCCTCGGAGAGACGTTACAACGCCCACTAACGCGAGAAAAGCGGACTCAAGTACTTACATTTCCCATTCCAATGAAGAAGATTTTGAGCTACTGGGAGACATGGGTGCGAAATGAAGAGGTGGAGCTACCCCCGGTATGGCGTCCGCCTACTGATCAAGAAGTAATAGACCCGAGGTGCCCACACACCACCACCCTGGTTCCTTCATCACCCCACCAGTGAATGCGCGCTTTACGCATTGTTCGGGGAGAAGCTCGGTTGGAAAGATAGCTTGCGGAGGATTTTCTTAGAGAGGCTACTCCGGTTTGATATAGTGAGGCTTCAAAAGCAAGTAAGTTTTACTCAACAACTTTACAAGAGAGATAGTTTAGAATTCACTGGGGACTTAGCATCCCGCATGTGGAAAAGAGGCTCAGTGATCAAACGCCATGTTTGTTTCCATTCGTACCTCCCTTTTACATAACATTTGCAATTTCATGCGCAATCATTCATGACCAAGATGCAAATTTCATTTAACATAATCCCTTTCAAAAGGTTGTTCACAAAACTATCTCAAAATAAGCCAATTCAATTACCTATTCAAAACCTAAGCCAAATTACGAAAGAAAATCCTCCACTATCACTCAAAAAGAAGAAACATCTAAAAAAAAGAGACAAGTATATGGCACAAATCAAGGAAAGTCCTTCAAGAACAACTCGTCCTTCCTGGGCGAGTGACCTTCATCCTTTGGAGCACGGCACCTGCTTGACTTCAACTCCTCGAACGACTTTTCGACCTCTTCTTCCCGCGAGCAACACGGTCCGCGGAAGGACTTCATCATGTAGTTTACGGAGCTCCCGAATCTCGGAGAACCCTTTGAAGAACCAAGGAGCATTGAAGCTATCTTCTGCGCAAAACACGTCAGATGACACCTCAATCTTCAATCACCTCTTGAAAGCTTTCCACCGGTCGCTCATCCACGGATGGAAACTAAAGCTTCTTGGACGCGGTTGACCAATGCAAGACGACTCTTGAGCTTCGTGGTGGTAGCAATATGTCCGTGTTTCTCCCATATTGCCGTGTACAACTTTTCAAATTGAACCTAAGCATCTTTTGAATCCACCAACCAACACATGGCACTGGATAAGGGATAGCAAAAGGGATCGAACAAAGCCCCAGTGCATCACCGTGAATTCACCAACCCATGGAACCACAGCCGGTGCGGGGGGGCTTTTGAAGGAGTCACCACAATAGCCATATTGACCAGGGCCTGTTGGGGCGAATTTCAAGGAAGCGCCCCACTACAGCGGGTGCGCCTCTCTTTCACTCTGGGTGCTAATTTCCATCACGGCCCCATCAACAAGATCACTAAAGGGAAGCGCCTTGTTCCACCGAGCTTTCATCATCTCCGTCGTGGTCGAAAAAAGGAGCCGGTTTCTCCGAGACTTCTCGAGTATGAAAGTCGATGCGCGGACTTCTCGACATGAAGGTCCATACCGCGAGACTTCTCGGATGAAGGTCCATACCGCGAGACTTCTCGGCATGAAGGTCCGTACTGCTTGAGACTTCTCGGCATGAAGATCGGTACCGCGGACTTCTCGGCATGAAGGTCCGTGCGCCGGACTTCTTAGCATGAAGACCAAGTCACCGCCAACCTTCTAGTTTTGGATGCGTGCCAACCTTGTGAAAGCATTATCTTTCGAAATTCCCACGATTTCAAGCAAGGATCGTTTTAAGAATTTACACTGGAGAAATGAAAGAACCGCGGGAAGAAATTTAAATACTGCATATTGGAAGAATTGAGGATTCCGGACCACATGCTTGCCTCTTAGGTCTCTCTCCTACTTGGGGACCGGCAATCCTCGGCTGCGGTCCGTTTGGTGGGCAGCTTCACCGGAAATGCTTCGTCAAGATGTCGAAAGATGGTTTACCACGAGGATCTGTCACAACACTCTCAAAAATTTACGGAAAACCAACAGTTGTCTACTCCAAAATTCCTTATACTTATCGGTTGCAGCTGGGTTTCTCCCAATAGGCCCGGAAGGGAAGGCTCACCCGGTCTAAGAACACATTAACGTTAAGAATACTTGGGAGAGATTCTTCTGGAACTCTTGGTGAACGAATAAATGGGACACCCGATCGAATCCCATTTGGCGAGCAGCCACTGTCAATATTATGCGGAGTCACGGAAAATTCTCAGTTGAATAGAGGAGCGGGACATATCTGGAATGCGAGCTACGCTTGAGGTAAATAAATTCTCAGGACTTCATAGTTTCGACATCGGTACCCAATCACAACATCAGGCCGTCGGAAGTGGTAGCAAAAGTCTCTCGGCTGAACAATGGAATGGTGGACTGGCCCCCATGGACGAAAATCTACGGAAGACACATTGTCAAATACGTCCACAAGTCTCACGCGGCTCTGGGGCCTTCTTATTCCATCGAAGTATTCTAGAGCCACCGTACAAGTCATTGAGCCAATTTCCGGGAATAGGAGCGTAACTTTTGAAGTGTTCCCATAAGAGCGCTACGAAGAAAAGCGAAGTGAATGTGCGACTCCACCTTCTTGTACCCATTAGAAACATGCATATCCATTGCTAAAGCGTCCAAATGAGAATAAAGTGATCCGAGGAACAATGAGGCCCAGAGGAAGAACTTCACCCTTGTGATCTTATAGCAATCTTGACAAGGTCATTTCTAATAGTCTTCTTTCCCCGGAACCGTCATCAAATACATCTCTGGATAGCCATAAAGACAGAGAAACGCAATCTGCCCAGCTCATCCGGCTCCGGTTCTCAGGACCACTCAACACCCACCGTGTAAAAACATCTTGCATCTTTCTTCTCCTCCTTGCCCAAAGACCTTCGAATTCCTCCACCTTTCGAAGGATAGCGTTATAATTGCTTTGTTCCATCGAGAGCTCTAAGAAAGACTTCCCGACAGGCGCAGGTTCATTAATGCAGCTACACTCTCGGGTAATAGTCATTTCTCCCCACCTAGATATGGTTGTGTGAGTAGAAATACGCCACCGAGAAATGAAGGTAATCAAACCCTTTGATGTCTTTTCTAATTTCGAGGGTAGCGGATGCCATGACCGCATTGAGAATTTGCGCTTTAGTAAAATTTTCCTTAATGCCCTTATTACTCAACATACATCTCATCCATCCTTCGTAAGAACCCAATGGAGTATGGCAAGTTTTGAAGTCAATAGGAGAAGGCGGATATTGGTTTCTCTGGAGACAAAATCTCATCACAAGTCTTTGAAGAAGAGAATGGATCGACTTAGTATTTTCCGAACCTGAAAGCAAGACTATCTTATGGGAAGGATGTCTCCTAATGTTCGGAAAAGGCGAGGTGAACAACTCATCATTGATGTTCCTATTATCTTTGAAGCTATCAACACTTCCAGACTTGGAACCGGCATTATCTTGAGAAGACATACCGAAGAAGTTCTTTTCTCCATGAATGAAACAAAAGACAGTTAGAACTTGTATGAAAGCATATGAGAAGTGTAGTCACACACGGCAAGACACAACTCACACGGTGGCCGGTCCAAACATCATATAAGTTTCGGTTTCAAGTTCTCGGTATGACTTTCAAGTCGATCGGGTATTGGTTTCAAGTCCCATCCCATTCCAAGTTCGATACAAATTTGATCAAGCATGTGTGAATAAGACCCACGTTCCGGCATACACGGCGGGCCCACATTCATCCGCATGCATCATAACACGATTTTCTTTATTCATGGGAATCGTGTCTACTGATTCAAGCCAAATGGTGGAAAAAGCTAAGCATGCACATGTCTTACAAAAAGGTGTTTACCTAAACAAACTAGGGTTTCACCTTAAAAAATAAAAAAAAAAAAAAAAAAAAAAAAAGTCAGAAACTTACCTTGGACGGACAGCACTCCGGCAATGGGCCAGCGGTTTCCGGCAACGGCTCCTCCAAAACAACGATTGGTGGCGGCTCCAGGTAACAACGTTTGGCGGCAGCAACGAGATCACACGGGAACTTCTTTGAATAAAAAAAAAAATTTTGTGAGAAAGGAAAAAGGGTTTTGTCTCTTTTATAAACAAAAATTAGAAGAATCCCAATAGAAGAAGGATTCCTCCCTTATTTGGTTTCCTCTTTTGATTCAAATACCCGAAAAAGAAACCGGCCCCACCAAGGGATTCCATACAAGCGTGACGGTGTAGGGAAACTAGCGGTCGACCAACACTCTTAGGGTAAACTCCTTTTATCCCGTCTTTCTCACATATGTATGTCACCATCTCATGCCTACCACACAATAGTGTAACCATTATGTCTAAGCAGCAGAGGACTTAATGTTGATGGTGGATTTTCGTTTAAGGTTAAATTTATAAATAACCTAAAGCTCATACGTTGACATCTTGTAAAAGATAAAGCCATTTATAAGTGACGGATACTCCTCACTTAATTCACCAAGAATAGAGCATGTAGAACAATCCCATTCTGTGAATACATGAAATTCCTCAGGTTGGAGCATGTAGCAACAATCCCTTCCTGTGAATTTCATATCGGCCTTGTATTTCCCGGCACTCATTATCGGTGTGGCATGACGATCGAGTGTTACTCTTCTGAAGTAACACGAACCTCCAAGCACTATAATGATCATTATCATGTGGCATGACGGTCGAGTGTTACTCTTGGAGTAACACGAACCTCAAGCACTATAATGAAACCATGTACGAAATACCCGTGCAGTTAAATTCTCGGTGTGTTATACTAGCCCGAGCCCTCTCGGTGTGTTATACTAGCCCGATTGAGCCCCTCTCGGTGTGTTATACTAGGCCGATTGGAGCCCCTCTCGGTGTGTTATACTAGCCCGATTGAGCATCCCAAGATCGATCATATCGATCCAGGATATGAATCCCCGATCGCGGTCATCCAACTCCACAAGCATGATTGGATGACCAAGATCAATCCATCACCCCCAAGCGGTATGGAATACACACACCGACCCGCATGGTCGACCATTGGCCTTCGCTTGCCAAGAAACCGTCCATACAAAGCATTATGGACTTGAAAACCTAAATTAGGGTTTGCGGCATATTACATGTGCCGCGGCGGTCTCCAACCATCCATCTTCGCGGTATAGATGGAGGGTATAGATGTAGACAAAAGGCCGGGCATGTCGACACAATCACCATGTGACCGCCTACACACTTGACCAATGGGTCAAACCAACCATGGTTGGTTACAACACGATTCGTCACTTTGAAATAGCATGGTGCGGCGGCTTTGAAAGCCAAAATTAGGGTTCAAGCCATCACGCACGTCCATCTTCTCCGGCACGAATGGAGGGTCCTGATTAGATTGAGCAAGTGTTCCACCAAAGATGACCACCGTGAGCCCATCTACCTCCTCATGCGGTGGCCAAGGCATATCATGCAGGCCAATCAAAACGCCCGCTCAAACATGCGTGGTTACACTTCCCAAATTGCAAATCGATCTCGACCACACAACTTCACCGGACGAATGGGTGGCTTAGATCACGTTTTCATGGGATGGTGAGATATGGGCGTGAACATCGATACCATCTTCACGCCAAACCAACCTGGCCAAGACCAGACCAAGTCGAGTCATCTTGGAAAAACACGCGGAAAAGGGTATGGTACGCGACTCCTGCGGCATCAAACTCCTATCGCAAATCGATCTCAACCACTCAACTTTCTTACCGGTCAAATTGAGTGGCTTAGATCGCGCCCTCTTGGGAAAGTGAAGTATGGACGTGCACACCGGCGTGTTGTCTACACACATGCCCGGGCCTGGTCCTCTTCAAAACCCTTCCCATGCTTGGTTTCGACCAAGCAGAAGAGTGATGCTTGCACCTCTTTTAAAACCTAATTTCATCAACGGTCGCGGATGAGTGTCTCAAACATCATCTCATCCGTCCGACCTCACCCGACTTGGTTATACAACCACAATCGAGTTATTTGGTTAGTGAGGCGTCATTACCCATCACTTTACCACACCACAATGCGCACACATAAAATACACACGATACTTCACAAGTATCGACTTTCCGAATAACGCGATTATTCAATTCAGCGATTACATGCTATCTTTCGTGGATCCACGATCCACATTCCAGACATCAATCATGTCACAACTGGGGATACATGTGGGTATTGGTCCAAGGTTTACTGACGTGCGGGTATGCGCCATCACAAGAACGTGTTAGGAAGTCATGGACTGTTAGAGATGAGCAGGAAAAGTGGGCAAGACCGGTCGTGTGTTACCGACACACAACTCCACTACTCCATCATTCCACTACCTCCCACTTCCCACGAGAAACGTTGAATGAGGCTCAATGACTTGTATAAATAGGTTCTCCGCCTTATTTCCAACGAAAAAAAGGAATAATCTGAGGAAAACACAAGTTCGGACAGCCAGAAACCAAGTGTTAATACAAAAAAACCCGTATTCAAACACTCGAGCACTGCTTGCATCAGCCGTAAGCTTGCTCATCTTTACATTGCAAGTCATAAGCAAGCCAACACCTTCACAATCTCAACACCTTCTTCGCTTCCCTCCTAAGATCAACCCCATATCCTTCACTTTGTGACCGAAACAAGTCTGGGCAGCCATTTCTTGGTTTAGGCGGACTTGCCTGGTCAATCTCTCGAATCTACAAGCACTCACCGCGCAGTGCATTTGTTGAAGGTTTAGATTCATTCCTCATCCACACCCCAAATTACCAAATTCTGCAGGAGTAGTTTTCACCCATCAACACTTGCATAAGCAATTTGTCAGCATCGACGTTATCATTCTTTTTCAAGCGAGCACCCCAGCGAGACTTATTGTTTCTCATATCTATTACTTTATAGTTGGCAAAAAAGTTCTCTCTGATATATTTCTCGAGACTATTTCTAAGTTTGCGAACCTAGGGTCTCGACACTATCGGGATATAAAGATCCTTTACCCACTCTCACGATTAGCAAATTCAAGAATGAGACGGATGCGGTCGCCACTCGGTTGATAAATAGCTCGTGAGAATTTCTCATGAGCAAGAATTTCATAGAATAATGGCAACTCCGGGACTGTACAAAGGAATGAGGAGCCCTGCGAGGAGTTTACCCAATGAGATTATGATTTTATGATCATCACATTGATGATCGAAACAATTTTGCGGAAAGAATAGATGAAGATCCTTGATTGGGAATAGTAGATAAAGTGAAACCCTTTTCCGTAATTTCTTTTGAACATCAATAAAAGAAGGAGTATATGTACGACCTAGTGAAGCCATTATCGAGAATATGGGAATGAAGGGAGAAATTTAAATTGAAGAAGAAAAGATTTACTGATAGGGAGCGCAAGTTACGGAGAAGAGAAGATGAAGGAAAATTGCAGGAGAAATAAAAGAGAAGAAGGAAAAGATGAGAAAACTATATATAGAGAGAAAGATTTTTGGGAAAGTAAGTGCATTTAATGCGAGATGGGACGTGAATGGTCGGGAATAAGCGGTTGGATGAAACGTGTCAAGAGAAGAATGGAAGAAAAGACATCTTAATAAAGTGCATAAAAAAAATTACGGAGTTAAAACGGATAAGGATGAACTATCGCGATATTTTAAGATATCAATTCTCATGATACTCTCTACTGCGAGAACACATGAGAAGAGGCAAGATGTAGGACAGAATATCGCGACAGCAATACTTCGCGAGATTAATAAACGACTGCGTCGCGAAGGAGTCGCATGAAGGAAAATAAATGACGTAATAGATGACGACAGTCAGAACATGAGGAAGGTGTGAAGACTTAGCGAGATTTAGAAGTGTCGCGAGGACAAGCAGTTACACATTCATGAGTTGTTTAAAAATAAAGGACTAGTTGTCATCCACCATGTAATACCTATATAAAGGGTCGAGTCAAAAGGATTCTTTTTTGAATTGTTAAGCAAGTCATTAGAGAGAAAACTAATTGTAATTTGGTTTATTTCTAATTGTATTTGTAAACATTTCAAGAAGATAATCAATCAAGTTCAAAATTAAACATCTTTCAAAGAGTTAATTACATTTGAATCTGGTAGGGGTGTAACAACTGGGAATGCTATAAAAGGAGAAAATATGGGAAGCTATAATTTTGATGGAAAACACCCGCATGGAACATGGGAAGTGAACCACCTTGAGCAGCGTGTCATGAATTTTGTTCTTATCACCATTTTCATGGACACTCAACAAATGATTGTAGAAATATAAAAAGAATCATCCTCAGAATGATAGACCAAGGGAAAATAAATCATTTTCTAAAAAACCAATCTCAGTCTCAACCATTACCACCACCGCCAGAAATTCGCAGAGTAAATACAACAAAAAGAGGAGAGACATTTGTAATAGAAGTTGGAGCAAAGGCAAAGAATCTGTTTTTAATTTATCAGATTTATCTCGGACAAGACAATTGAAGATTTTCATGATAACACTCTCGGTAGGGTTTCGCAAGAGATGCCGATAATAGAGAAGTAATGAACATTGCGAAGACATCGTCACTGGAAGAATGGCAAAAGCGGACTATCTCTTTTCACCGTTGAGAAGAAGTACACGAGGTGAGAAATGCACGACAACCCATTAGTGGTAAGATTGAGATTAACCCAAAACCTAACGAGGATGAAGATGATGGCCCGAGAATTGCGGCAATCAACACTTTTGATCGTCATGGAAGTTCCATGAATATTCTTTTTTATCATACTTATAAAACTATGGGAGGGAAAGATGAAGATCTAATACCTTCAACTTACAAAATCTATGGTTTTAAATCTTTCTCGCAAATTTTCCAAAGGAGAATCTCATATGCGAATTGCACCGAAAGGATTGTCCTCTGAAATTTTATTCGTGTAGTTGATGTGGGAATCACCATACAACGCATTGATTGGACGACCTTGGTTACATGAGATTTTTAGGTGGGCATCGACTTTCCATCAATGTATCAAGTTCCCTCATCCCACCGGGTATGGCATCATAAAAGGAGATTGGATTGAAGGAAAGAAGTGTTATGAAATTGATATAGAATCTTGCGAAGAAAGAGCTGCGAAGAAGAAGAATTGGAAACACAACATCAAAGAAAAACAAAAAGGTGAGATATTGATGGTAGATGTAATAGAACATAGGCGAAGAAACGCCTGCGAAACCAATATATGATGAAGATAAGAAGTGGTATGGCTTAAGCCAAATGGAAAAGGAAAAATGACAGAAAAATTCAAAAATGCGTAGGCGAGAGGAGCGAGGAAGTAAGAGACTTAAAGAGTGAATGTATTTGTTGATTTTATGACCGAGAAGAAGGAAGACGTATGGTTGATCCTCAGACAAAAGAGTTGCAAATATGAGATTACGAAATTATTAAAGAGCTGATATGCAGAAGAAAATATCTTTTATGAATTACAAAGATGAGATTGCGAAATTACAAAAGAGCTTATATGCGAAGAATCGACAAAATAATCGAGACAGAGGAGAACCTACTATGGCATATGTCCCAGTTCCGCGAAAATCAAAATTTCGCAAGAGGCAAACGTGGACCTAAAGTGCATCATGTAAGGGGTACCTATTGCATGGCTCAGGGGAAAGGTTACACCCGCCCCCGGAACCCGAGTCATGGAGATTTGGGTCAATAAATCCCATCCAGGAGAGATACCTTGGATTTTCAATCTAAGCTTATGACTTAGTTGGACTACCAGGGTCTCTTCTAAGGAGTCAACATTTGATCAAGGCGCCGAGGTTGGTTGAGCCAAGAGTGCAGAGGGCATTTGAAGTGTCTCGGCCATTCTTGGCAAGTCTTGGCTTATCCGCACCTCGGCCCGAAGAAAACTCCACTTAGGGTGCGATCTCGTAACCATAAGCCCTATAGGAAAAAGGGATAAGAGGTCACGAAAACAACTGGTTGTTGTTAAGACCGGATGGAAGGAGCTAGCCTTGGCTGGCGAAGTCGCCTCCTTAAAGGGGCAACCCGGAAGATAAGGGCGGAACCACTCCATTAGAGAGCCGATAAGTGTCTTAAGACGCAAATGTCATGAGGCTTTTTACTCACGGGAGTATCAAGGCTTGTCATATTTGTGCGACAATCCTGAAGAGGCAATAATACAAAAGAGAAGATAAGACGAGATCAATGGGTCATTGCATGCAAATGTAAAGACGTTGATGCGTGTCGTAGGTGCAATCAAATTAATTCAAAATTTCCACTCAATTAAAAATAATATAATGGAAGTCAAGTTCGCTCCCAC